>CM065589.1:467805085-467830951 GCA_033119425.1 Bufotes viridis
CAGTTGCAGGCCAGATTTCATAGTGTCCGCTTACACATATATTTTGTTCTGGGGTGAAATTAACCTGCCAATATAGCAATACCCTGGATCTGGTGTCCAAACAGTTTCAGGCCAGATTTCATAGTGTCTGCTTACACATATATTTTTTTCTGGGGTGAAATTAACCTGCCAATATAGCAATACCCTGGATCTAGTGTCCAAGCAGATTTGCAGGCCAGATTTCATAGTGTCCGCTTACACATATATTTGTTCTGGGGTTGAAATTAACCTGCCAATATAGCAATACCCTGGATCTGGTGTCCAAGCAGTTGCAGGCCAGATTTCATAGTGTCCGCTTACACATATATTTTTTCTGGGGTGAAATTAACCTGCCAATATAGCAATACCCTGGATCTGGTGTCCAAGCAGTTTCAGGCCAGATTTCATAGTGTCCGCTTACACATATATTTTGTTCTGGGGTGAAATTAACCTGCCAATATAGCAATACCCTGGATCTGGTGTCCAAACAGTTTCAGGCCAGATTTCATAGTGTCCGCTACACATATTTTTGTTCTGGGGTGAAATTAACCTGCCAATATAGCAATACCCTGGATCTGGTGTCCAAACAGTTTCAGGCCAGATTTCATAGTGTCCGCTTACACATATATTTTTTCTGGGGTGAAATTAACCTGCCAATATAGCAATACCCTGGATCTGGTGTCCCAGCAGTTGCAGGACCAGATTTCATAGTGTCAGCTTACACATATATTTTGTTCTGGGGTTAAATTAACCTGCCAATATAGCAATACCCTGGATCTGGTGTCCAAACAGTTTCAGGCCAGATTTCATAGTGTCTGCTTACACATATATTTTGTTCTGGGGTGAAATTAACCTGCCAATATAGCTATACCCTGGATCTGGTGTCCAAGCAGTTTGCAGGACCAGATTTCATAGTGTCCGCTTACACATATATTTTGTTCTGGGGTGAAATTAACCTGCCAATATAGCAATACCCTGGATCTGGTGTCCAAACAGTTTCAGGCCAGATTTCATAGTGTCCGCTTACACATATATTTTGTTCTGGGGTGAAATTAACCTGCCAATATAAGCTATACCCTGGATCTGGTGTCCAAACAGTTTCAGGCCAGATTTCATAGTGTCCGCTTACACATATATTTTGTTCTGGGGTGAAATTAACCTGCCAATATAGCAATACCCTGGATCTGGTGTCCAAGCAGTTGCAGGCCAGATTTCATAGTGTCCGCTTACACATATATTTTGTTCTGGGGTGAAATTAACCTGCAAATATAGCAATACCCTGGATCTGGTGTCCCAACAGTTGCAGGCCAGATTTCATAGTGTCAGCTTACACATATATTTTGTTCTGGGGTTAAATTAACCTGCCAATATAGCAATACCCTGGATCTGGTGTCCAAACAGTTTCAGGCCAGATTTCATAGTGTCCGCTTACACATATATTTTTTCTGGGGTTGAAATTAACCTGCCAATATAGCAATACCCTGGATCTGGTGTCCAAACAGTTTCAGGCCAGATTTCATAGTGTCCGCTTACACATATATTTTTGTTCTGGGGTGAAATTAACCTGCCAATATAGCAATACCCTGGATCTGGTGTCCAAGCAGTTTCAGGACCAGATTTCATAGTGTCCGCTTACATATATATTTTGTTCTGGGGTTGAAATTAACCTGCCAATATAGCAATACCCTGGATCTGGTGTCCAAACAGTTTCAGGCCAGATTTCATAGTGTCCGCTTACACATATATTTGTTCTGGGGTGAAATTAACCTGCCAATATAGCAATACCCTGGATCTGGTGTCCAAACAGTTTCAGGCCAGATTTCATAGTGTCCGCTTACACATATATTTTGTTCTGGGGTGAAATTAACCTGCCAATATAGCAATACCCTGGATCTGGTGTCCAAGCAGTTTCAGGCCAGATTTCATAGTGTCCGCTTACACATATATTTTGTTCTGGGGTGAAATTAACCTGCCAATATAGCAATACCCTGGATCTGATTGTCCAAACAGTTTCAGGCCAGATTTCATAGTGTCCGCTTACACATATATTTTGTTCTGGGGTGAAATTAACCTGCCAATATAGCAATACCCTGGATCTGGTGTCCAAACAGTTTCAGGCCAGATTTCATAGTGTCCGCTTACACATATATTTTGTTCTGGGGTGAAATTAACCTGCCAATATAGCAATACCCTGGATCTGGTTGTCCAAACAGTTTCAGGCCAGATTTCATAGTGTCCGCTTACACATATATTTTTTCTGGGGTGAAATTAACCTGCCAATATAGCAATACCCTGGATCTGGTGTCCAAACAGTTGCAGGCCAGATTTCATAGTGTCCGCTTACACATATATTTTGTTCTGGGGTAAAATTAACCTGCCAATATAGCAATACCCTGGATCTGGTGTCCAAACAGTTTCAGGCCAGATTTCATAGTGTCCGCTTACACATATATTTTGTTCTTGGGTGAAATTAACCTGCCAATATAGCAATACCCTGGATCTGGTGTCCAAACAGTTTCAGGCCAGATTTCATAGTGTCCGCTTACACATATATTTTGTTCTGGGGTGAAATTAACCTGCCAATATAGCAATACCCTGGATCTGGTGTCCAAACAGTTTCAGGCCAGATTTCATAGTGTCCGCTTACACATATATTTTTTCTGGGGTGAAATTAACCTGCCAATATAGCAATACCCTGGATCTGGTGTCCAAACAGTTTCAGGCCAGATTTCATAGTGTCCGCTTACACATATATTTTTCTGGGGTGAAATTAACCTGCCAATATAGCAATACCCTGGATCTGGTGTCCAAACAGTTTCAGGCCAGATTTCATAGTGTCCGCTTACACATATATTTTGTTCTGGGGTGAAATTAACCTGCCAATATAGCAATACCCTGGATCTGGTGTCCAAACAGTTTGCAGGCCAGATTTCATAGTGTCCGCTTACACATATATTTGTTCTGGGGTGAAATTAACCTGCCAATATAGCAATACCCTGGATCTGGTGTCCAAACAGTTTCAGGCCAGATTTCATAGTGTCCGCTTACACATATATTTTTTCTGGGGTGAAATTAACCTGCCAATATAGCAATACCCTGGATCTGGTGTCCAAACAGTTGCAGGCCAGATTTCATAGTGTCCGCTTACACATATATTTTTTTCTGGGGTGAAATTAACCTGCCAATATAGCAATACCCTGGATCTTGTGTCCAAACAGTTTCAGGCCAGATTTCATAGTGTCTGCTTACACATATATTTTTTTCTGGGGTGAAATTAACCTGCCAATATAGCAATACCCTGGATCTGGTGTCCAAACAGTTTCAGGCCAGATTTCATAGTGTCTGCTTACACATATATTTTGTTCTGGGGTGAAATTAACCTGCCAATATAGCAATACCCTGGATCTGGTGTCCAAGCAGTTGCAGGACCAGATTTCATAGTGTCCGCTTACACATATATTTTGTTCTGGGGTGAAATTAACCTGCCAATATAGCAATACCCTGGATCTGGTGTCCAAACAGTTTCAGGCCAGATTTCATAGTGTCTGCTTACACATATATTTTGTTCTGGGGTGAAATTAACCTGCCAATATAGCAATACCCTGGATCTGGTGTCCCAGCAGTTGCAGGACCAGATTTCATAGTGTCCGCTTACACATATATTTTGTTCTGGGGTTAAATTAACCTGCCAATATAGCAATACCCTGGATCTGGTGTCCAAACAGTTTCAGGCCAGATTTCATAGTGTCCGCTTACACATATATTTTTTTCTGGGGTGAAATTAACCTGCCAATATAGCAATACACTGGATCTGGTGTCCCAGCAATTGCAGGACCGATTTCATAGTGTCCGCTTACACATTTATTTTGTTCTGGGGTTAAATTAACTTGCCAATATAGCAATACCCTGAATCTGGTGTCCAAACAGTATCAGGCCAGATTTCATAGTGTCCGCTTACACATATATTTTGTTCTGTGGTTAAATTAACCTGCCAATATAGCTATACCCTGGATCTGGTGTCCAAACAGTTTCAGGCCAGATTTCATAGTGTCCGCTTACACATATATTTTTTTCTGGGGTGAAATTAACCTGCCAATATAGCAATACACTGGATCTGGTGTCCTAGCAGTTGCAGGACCGATTTCATAGTGTCCGCTTACACATATATTTTGTTCTGGGGTTAAATTAACCTGCCAATATAGCAATACCCTGGATCTGGTGTCCAAACAGTTTCAGGCCAGATTTCATAGTGTCCGCTTACACATATATTTTTTTCTGGGGTGAAATTAACCTGCCAATATAGCAATACCCTGGATCTGGTGTCCAAACAGTTTCAGGCCAGATTTCATAGTGTCCGCTTACACATATATTTTTTCTGGGGTGAAATTAACCTGCCAATATAGCAATACCCTGGATCTGGTGTCCAAACAGTTTCAGGCCAGATTTCATAGTGTCCGCTTACACATATATTTTGTTCTGGGGTTAAATTAACCTGCCAATATAGCTATACCCTGGATCTAGTGTCCAAACAGTTTCAGGCCAGATTTCATAGTGTCCGCTTACACATATATTTTGTTCTTGGGTGAAATTAACCTGCCAATATAGCAATACCCTGGATCTGGTGTCCAAACAGTTTCAGGCCAGATTTCATAGTGTCCGCTTACACATATATTTTGTTCTGGGGTGAAATTAACCTGCCAATATAGCAATACCCTGGATCTGGTGTCCAAGCAGTTTCAGGACCAGATTTCATAGTGTCCGCTTACACATATATTTTGTTCTGGGGTTAAATTAACCTGCCAATATAGCAATACCCTGGATCTGGTGTCCAAACAGTTTCAGGCCAGATTTCATAGTGTCCGCTTACACATATATTTTGTTCTGTGGTTAAATTAACCTGCCAATATAGCAATACCCTGGATCTGGTGTCCAAACAGTTTCAGGCCAGATTTCATAGTGTCCGCTTACACATATATTTTGTTCTGGGGTGAAATTAACCTGCCAATATAGCAATACCCTGGATCTGGTGTCCAAACAGTTTCAGGACCAGATTTCATAGTGTCCGCTTACACATATATTTTGTTCTGGGGTGAAATTAACCTGCCAATATAGCAATACCCTGGATCTGGTGTCCAAACAGTTTCAGGCCAGATTTCATAGTGTCCGCTTACACATATATTTTGTTCTGGGGTGAAATTAACCTGCCAATATAGCAATACCCTGGATCTGGTGTCCAAACAGTTTCAGGCCAGATTTCATAGTGTCCGCTTACACATATATTTTGTTCTGGGGTTAAATTAACCTGCCAATATAGCAATACCCTGGATCTGGTGTCCAAACAGTTTCAGGCCAGATTTCATAGTGTCCGCTTACACATATATTTTTTTCTGGGGTGAAATTAACCTGCCAATATAGCAATACCCTGGATCTGGTGTCCAAACAGTTTCAGGCCAGATTTCATAGTGTCCGCTTACACATATATTTTTTCTGGGGTGAAATTAACCTGCCAATATAGCAATACCCTGGATCTGGTGTCCAAACAGTTTCAGGCCAGATTTCATAGTGTCCGCTTACACATATATTTTGTTCTGGGGTGAAATTAACCTGCCAATATAGCAATACCCTGGATCTGGTGTCCAAACAGTTTCAGGCCAGATTTCATAGTGTCCGCTTACACATATATTTTTTCTGGGGTGAAATTAACCTGCCAATATAGCAATACCCTGGATCTGGTGTCCAAACAGTTTCAGGCCAGATTTCATAGTGTCCGCTTACACATATATTTTGTTCTGGGGTGAAATTAACCTGCCAATATAGCAATACCCTGGATCTGGTGTCCAAACAGTTTCAGGCCAGATTTCATAGTGTCTGCTTACACATATATTTTTTCTGGGGTGAAATTAACCTGCCAATATAGCAATACCCTGGATCTGGTGTCCAAACAGTTTCAGGCCAGATTTCATAGTGTCCGCTTACACATATATTTTGTTCTGGGGTTAAATTAACCTGCCAATATAGCAATACCCTGGATCTGGTGTCCAAACAGTTTCAGGCCAGATTTCATAGTGTCCGCTTACACATATATTTTGTTCTGGGGTGAAATTAACCTGCCAATATAGCAATACCCTGGATCTGGTGTCCCAGCAGTTTCAGGACCAGATTTCATAGTGTCCGCTTACACATATATTTTGTTCTGGGGTTAAATTAACCTGCCAATATAGCAATACCCTGGATCTGGTGTCCAAACAGTTTCAGGCCAGATTTCATAGTGTCCGCTTACACATATATTTTGTTCTGGGGTGAAATTAACCTGCCAATATAGCAATACCCTGGATCTGGTGTCCAAACAGTTTCAGGCCAGATTTCATAGTGTCCGCTTACACATATATTTTTTCTGGGGTGAAATTAACCTGCCAATATAGCAATACACTGGATCTGGTGTCCAAACAGTTTCAGGACCAGATTTCATAGTGTCCGCTTACACATATATTTTGTTCTGGGGTGAAATTAACCTGCCAATATAGCAATACCCTGGATCTGGTGTCCAAACAGTTTCAGGCCAGATTTCATAGTGTCCGCTTACACATATATTTTGTTCTGGGGTTAAATTAACCTGCCAATATAGCTATACCCTGGATCTGGTGTCCAAACAGTTTCAGGCCAGATTTCATAGTGTCCGCTTACACATATATTTTTTCTGGGGTGAAATTAACCTGCCAATATAGCAATACCCTGGATCTGGTGTCCAAACAGTTTCAGGCCAGATTTCATAGTGTCCGCTTACACATATATTTTGTTCTGGGGTTAAATTAACCTGCCAATATAGCTATACCCTGGATCTGGTGTCCAAACAGTTTCAGGCCAGATTTCATAGTGTCCGCTTACACATATATTTTGTTCTGGGGTGAAATTAACCTGCCAATATAGCAATACCCTGGATCTGGTGTCCAAACAGTTTCAGGCCAGATTTCATAGTGTCCGCTTACACATATATTTTTCTGGGGTGAAATTAACCTGCCAATATAGCAATACCCTGGATCTGGTGTCCAAACAGTTGCAGGACCGATTTCATAGTGTCCGCTTACACATATATTTTTTCTGGGGTGAAATTAACCTGCCAATATAGCAATACCCTGGATCTGGTGTCCAAACAGTTTCAGGCCAGATTTCATAGTGTCCGCTTACACATATATTTTTTCTGGGGTGAAATTAACCTGCCAATATAGCAATACCCTGGATCTGGTGTCCAAACAGTTTCAGGCCAGATTTCATAGTGTCCGCTTACACATATGTTTTGTTCTTGGGTGAAATTAACCTGCCAATATAGCAATACCCTGGATCTGGTGTCCAAACAGTATCAGGCCAGATTTCATAGTGTCCGCTTACACATATATTTTGTTCTGGGGTGAAATTACCTGCCAATATAGCAATACCCTGGATCTGGTGTCCAAACAGTTTCAGGCCAGATTTCATAGTGTCCGCTTACACATATATTTTTTCTGGGGTGAAATTAACCTGCCAATATAGCAATACCCTGGATCTGGTGTCCAAACAGTTTCAGGCCAGATTTCATAGTGTCCGCTTACACATATATTTTTTCTGGGGTAAAATTAACCTGCCAATATAGCAATACCCTGGATCTGGTGTCCAAACAGTTTCAGGCCAGATTTCATAGTGTCCGCTTACACATATATTTTGTTATTGTGTGAAATTAACCTGCCAATATAGCAATACCCTGGATCTGGTGTCCAAACTGTTTCAGGCCAGATTTCATAGTGTCCGCTTACACATATATATTGTTCTGGGGTGAAATTAACCTGCCAATATAGCAATACCCTGGATCTGGTGTCCAAACAGTTTCAGGCCAGATTTCATAGTGTCCGCTTACACATATATTTTTTCTGGGGTGAAATTAACCTGCCAATAAAGCAATACCCTGGATCTGGTGTCCAAACAGTTGCAGGCCAGATTTCATAGTGTCCGCTTACACATAAATTTTGTTCTGGGGTGAAATTAACCTGCCAATATAGCAATACCCTGGATCTTGTGTCCAAACAGTTTCAGGCCAGATTTCATAGTGTCCGCTTACACATATATTTGTTTCTGGGGTAAAATTAACCTGCCAATATAGCAATACCCTGGATCTGGTGTCCAAACAGTTGCAGGCCAGATTTCATAGTGTCCGCCTTCAAATATATTTTTTTCTGGGGTGAAATTAACCTGCCAATATAGCAATACCCTGGATCTTGTGTCCAAACAGTTTCAGGCCAGATTATCATAGTGTCCGCGTACACATATATTTTTTTCTGGTGTAAAATTAACCTGCCAATATAGCAATACCCTGGATCTGGTGTCCAAACAGTTGCAGGCCAGATTTCATAGTGTCCGCTTACACATATATTTTTTTCTGGGGTGAAATTAACCTGCCAATATAGCATTACCCTGGATCTTGTGTCCAAACAGTTTCAGGCCAGATTTCATAGTGTCTGCTTACACATATATTTTTTTCTGGGGTGAAATTAACCTGCCAATATAGCAATACCCTGGATCTGGTGTCCAAACAGTTTCAGGCCAGATTTCATAGTGTCTGCTTACACATATATTTTTTTCTGGGGTGAAATTAACCTGCCAATATAGCAATACCCTGGATCTGGTGTCCCAGCAGTTGCAGGACCGATTTCATAGTGTCCGCTTACACATATATTTTGTTCTGGGGTTAAATTAACCTGCCAATATAGCAATACCCTGGATCTGGTGTCCAAACAGTTTCAGGCCAGATTTCATAGTGTCCGCTTACACATATATTTTTTTCTGGGGTGAAATTAACCTGCCAATATAGCAATACACTGGATCTGGTGTCCTAGCAGTTGCAGGACCGATTTCATAGTGTCCGCTTACACATATATTTTGTTCTGGGGTTAAATTAACCTGCCAATATAGCAATACCCTGGATCTGGTGTCCAAACAGTTTCAGGCCAGATTTCATGGTGTCCGCTTACACATATATTTTTTTTCTGGGGTGAAATTAACCTGCCAATATAGCAATACACTGGATCTGGTGTCCCAGCAGTTGCAGGACCGATTTCATAGTGTCCGCTTACACTTTTATTTTGTTCTGGGGTTAAATTAACTTGCCAATATAGCAATACCCTGAATCTGGTGTCCAAACAGTATCAGGCCAGATTTCATAGTGTCCGCTTACACATATATTTTGTTCTGTGGTTAAATTAACCTGCCAATATAGCTATACCCTGGATCTGGTGTCCAAACAGTTTCAGGCCAGATTTCATAGTGTCCGCTTACACATATATTTTTTTCTGGGGTGAAATTAACCTGCCAATATAGCAATACACTGGATCTGGTGTCCTAGCAGTTGCAGGACCGATTTCATAGTGTCCGCTTACACATATATTTTTTTCTGGGGTGAAATTAACCTGCCAATATAGCAATACCCTGGATCTGGTGTCCAAACAGTTTCAGGCCAGATTTCATAGTGTCCGCTTACACATATATTTTTTTCTGGGGTGAAATTAACCTGCCAATATAGCTATACCCTGGATCTGGTGTCCAAACTGTTTCAGGCCAGATTTCATAGTGTCCGCTTATACATATATTTTTTTCTGGGGTGAAATTAACCTGCCAATATAGCAATACCCTGGATCTGGTGTCCAAACAGTTTCAGGCCAGATTTCATAGTGTCCGCTTACACATATATTTTGTTCTGGGGTTAAATTAACCTGCCAATATAGCTATACCCTGGATCTAGTGTCCAAACAGTTTCAGGCCAGATTTCATAGTGTCCGCTTACACATATATTTTGTTCTTGGGTGAAATTAACCTGCCAATATAGCAATACCCTGGATCTGGTGTCCAAACAGTTTCAGGCCAGATTTCATAGTGTCCGCTTACACATATATTTTTTTTCTGGGGTGAAATTAACCTGCCAATATAGCAATACACTGGATCTGGTGTCCCAGCAGTTGCAGGACCGATTTCATAGTGTCCGCTTACACATTTATTTTGTTCTGGGGTTAAATTAACTTGCCAATATAGCAATACCCTGGATCTGGTGTCCAAACAGTATCAGGCCAGATTTCATAGTGTCCGCTTACACATATATTTTGTTCTGTGGTTAAATTAACCTGCCAATATAGCTATACCCTGGATCTGGTGTCCAAACAGTTTCAGGCCATATTTCATGGTGTCCGCTTACACATATATATTTTTTTCTGGGGTTAAATTAACCTGCCAATATAGCAATACACTGGATCTGGTGTCCCAGCAGTTGCAGGACCGATTTCATAGTGTCCGCTTACACATATATTTTTTTCTGGGGTGAAATTAACCTGCCAATATAGCAATACCCTGGATCTGGTGTCCAAACAGTTTCAGGCCAGATTTCATAGTGTCCGCTTACACATATATTTTTTCTGGGGTGAAATTAACCTGCCAATATAGCAATACCCTGGATCTGGTGTCCAAACAGTTTCAGGCCAGATTTCATAGTGTCCGCTTACACATATATTTTGTTCTGGGGTTAAATTAACCTGCCAATATAGCTATACCCTGGATCTGGTGTCCAAACAGTTTCAGGCCAGATTTCATAGTGTCCGCTTACACATATATTTTGTTCTGGGGTGAAATTAACCTGCCAATATAGCAATACCCTGGATCTGGTGTCCAAACAGTTTCAGGCCAGATTTCATAGTGTCCGCTTACACATATATTTTGTTCTGGGGTGAAATTAACCTGCCAATATAGCAATACCCTGGATCTGGTGTCCAAACAGTTTCAGGCCAGATTTCATAGTGTCCGCTTACACATATATTTTGTTCTTGGGTGAAATTAACCTGCCAATATAGCAATACCCTGGATCTGGTGTCCAAACAGTTTCAGGCCAGATTTCATAGTGTCCGCTTACACATATATTTTTTCTGGGGTGAAATTAACCTGCCAATATAGCAATACCCTGGATCTGGTGTCCAAACAGTTTCAGGCCAGATTTCATAGTGTCCGCTTACATATATTTTTTTCTGGGGTGAAATTAACCTGCCAATATAGCAATACCCTGGATCTGGTGTCCAAACAGTTTCAGGCCAGATTTCATAGTGTCCGCTTACACATATATTTTGTTCTGGGGTGAAATTAACCTGCCAATATAGCAATACCCTGGATCTGGTGTCCAAACAGTTTCAGGCCAGATTTCATAGTGTCCGCTTACACATATATTTTTTTCTGGGGTGAAATTAACCTGCCAATATAGCAATACCCTGGATCTGGTGTCCAAACAGTTTCAGGCCAGATTTCATAGTGTCCGCTTACACATATATTTTGTTCTGGGGTGAAATTAACCTGCCAATATAGCAATACCCTGGATCTGGTGTCCAAACAGTTTCAGGCCAGATTTCATAGTGTCCGCTTACACATATATTTTGTTCTGGGGTGAAATTAACCTGCCAATATAGCAATACCCTGGATCTGGTGTCCAAACAGTTTCAGGCCAGATTTCATAGTGTCCGCTTACACATATATTTTTTCTGGGGTGAAATTAACCTGCCAATATAGCAATACCCTGGATCTGGTGTCCAAACAGTTTCAGGCCAGATTTCATAGTGTCCGCTTACACATATATTTTGTTCTGGGGTGAAATTAACCTGCCAATATAGCAATACCCTGGATCTGGTGTCCAAACAGTTTCAGGCCAGATTTCATAGTGTCTGCTTACACATATATTTTTTCTGGGGTGAAATTAACCTGCCAATATAGCAATACCCTGGATCTGGTGTCCAAACAGTTTCAGGCCAGATTTCATAGTGTCCGCTTACACATATATTTTGTTCTGGGGTTAAATTAACCTGCCAATATAGCAATACCCTGGATCTGGTGTCCAAACAGTTTCAGGCCAGATTTCATAGTGTCCGCTTACACATATATTTTTTCTGGGGTGAAATTAACCTGCCAATATAGCAATACCCTGGATCTGGTGTCCAAACAGTTTCAGGCCAGATTTCATAGTGTCCGCTTACACATATATTTTGTTCTGGGGTGAAATTAACCTGCCAATATAGCAATACCCTGGATCTGGTGTCCAAACAGTTTCAGGCCAGATTTCATAGTGTCCGCTTACACATATATTTTTTCTGGGGTGAAATTAACCTGCCAATATAGCAATACCCTGGATCTGGTGTCCAAACAGTTTCAGGCCAGATTTCATAGTGTCCGCTTACACATATATTTTGTTCTGGGGTGAAATTAACCTGCCAATATAGCAATACCCTGGATCTGGTGTCCAAACAGTTTCAGGCCAGATTTCATAGTGTCCGCTTACACATATATTTTGTTCTGGGGTTAAATTAACCTGCCAATATAGCAATACCCTGGATCTGGTGTCCAAACAGTTTCAGGCCAGATTTCATAGTGTCCGCTTACACATATATTTTGTTCTGGGGTTAAATTAACCTGCCAATATAGCTATACCCTGGATCTGGTGTCCAAACAGTTTCAGGCCAGATTTCATAGTGTCCGCTTACACATATATTTTTTCTGGGGTGAAATTAACCTGCCAATATAGCAATACCCTGGATCTGGTGTCCAAACAGTTTCAGGCCAGATTTCATAGTGTCCGCTTACACATATATTTTGTTCTGGGGTTAAATTAACCTGCCAATATAGCTATACCCTGGATCTGGTGTCCAAACAGTTTCAGGCCAGATTTCATAGTGTCCGCTTACACATATATTTTGTTCTGGGGTGAAATTAACCTGCCAATATAGCAATACCCTGGATCTGGTGTCCAAACAGTTTCAGGCCAGATTTCATAGTGTCCGCTTACACATATATTTTTTCTGGGGTGAAATTAACCTGCCAATATAGCAATACCCTGGATCTGGTGTCCAAGCAGTTTCAGGCCAGATTTCATAGTGTCCGCTTACACATATATTTTGTTCTGGGGTTAAATTAACCTGCCAATATAGCAATACCCTGGATCTGGTGTCCAAACAGTTTCAGGCCAGATTTCATAGTGTCCGCTTACACATATATTTTTTTCTGGGGTGAAATTAACCTGCCAATATAGCAATACCCTGGATCTGGTGTCCAAACAGTTTCAGGCCAGATTTCATAGTGTCCGCTTACACATATATTTTGTTCTGGGGTGAAATTAACCTGCCAATATAGCAATACCCTGGATCTGGTGTCCAAACAGTTATCAGGCCAGATTTCATAGTGTCCGCTTACACATATATTTTGTTCTGGGGTGAAATTAACCTGCCAATATAGCAATACCCTGGATCTGGTGTCCAAACAGTTTCAGGCCAGATTTCATAGTGTCCGCTTACACATATATTTTTTCTGGGGTGAAATTAACCTGCCAATATAGCAATACCCTGGATCTGGTGTCCAAACAGTTGCAGGCCAGATTTCATAGTGTCGCTTACACATATATTTTTTCTGGGGTAAAATTAACCTGCCAATTGATATTGGTAAATTTTTATTTATTTTATTTTATTTTAATTAATTTCCCTATCCACATTTGTTTGCAGGGCATTTACTTACATGTTGCTGCCTTTTGCAGCTCTCTAGCTCTTTCCTGGACTATTTAACAGCCTTTTTAGTGCCTAAAAGTTTGGGTCCACATTGACTTCAATGGGGTTCGGGTTCGGGATAAATTTCTGGTCGAGTTCAGATCCCGAACCCGAACATTTTCGGGAAGTTTGGCCGAACTTCTCGAACCCAAACATTCATCTCGAATCACAGCAAATCATCCAATTATCATGCTGATAAGGTCAGACAGGCCATCAATAGAGTATACTGATAACACATGTGAACACTTAATTACATGTGTTACAACAGTGATAAAAATAGGGTTGGAAATTCATCACAGCAAATCATCCAATTATCATAAAAACGTCATATTTCAAAAGCATATATCAGTTAATTGTGTAAGTATCATCAATACACATGTGTCATAGTATATTCAAAAATAAAGTGCAAGCGCCTATTGTGAAATACATAGTGCACGGTACAGTGCATCTGCATACATAATGATTAATTAAGTGTTCACATGTGTTATCAGTATACTCTATTGATTAAAAACAATACAAGCCAGTGTTACATTCACTTATCAGCAGTAATAGAGCATCAGGATCCCAAGTGCGTCCTCACTCAGCATGTGCGCATGTGCGGGAGTAAGAAAATCTCGCGATATTTCAAGCGCAAGGCAAATTCTACATAAACCTAATCCAAGATGGCCAATGTCGAAAATCAGTGCATCTGCGCATGTCTGGGCATTCATTGTCAAAGGAGTCATGTGATCACAAGTCACCTGACACCACCAACAGAATAACAACAAAAGAATGTATTTCAGTTTCACTATCGCGACCAGTAACCCCCAATCGCGTCAGCGGTCAAGGGGTTCACCGATAGTAGGTGGGGGTAGCGAAGCCGTGGTTCATCGCGGTGAAACGCCCCCATCCATCACCCCATCGCGGGGACCCAAATACGAAATTATATCACTCACGGGGTCGCAAAGTGTCCCACAGTCAGGATACGACCTCACAATCAGTGAGGACCCCTCCATACAAGGGAGGCAAAGGCGTCGGCACGGGTTACCGTGTCGAATCGTCCAAGCCACCCATAAGGCACAACTGCAAACCCCATAAGTAGTAACCAAGGCAAAACATAGAGAGTGGTTGTCAGGCTGACTCAAAAAAGGACCCCACAACAGTAGTTTAAAGTGATCATCTATGGCAGTAGAAAAAACTAGTGTTGAGCGAACAGTTCGAGCATCGTTCGGGTTCGTACCGAATTTTGGGGTGTCCGGGACCTGGACCCAAACCCGGACATTTTCAAAAAAGTTCGGGTTCGGTGTTCGTCGATTACTTCACGCTTTCTGAAGGGCTGCACAGCAGCCAATGAGCTAGCGTTTTACTTCTTGCCCTAAGAGCCCATCACAGCCATGCCTACTAATGGCATGGCTGTGATTGGCCAAGTGCAGCATGTGACCCAGCATCTATTTAAGCTGGAGTCACATAGCGCCGCACGTCACACTGCTCTTACTAGTGTAGGGAGAGGACGCAGCTTCTGTCAGGGCGAGATTAGGCAGGTTAAAGTCAGCAACAGCACCTAATGAACGGATCGATCTACAGCTGAGAATCATTGAACTTCTGCTAGTTACTTGCTCATTGGTTTTTAGGCTGCACAGAGCGTTTTTCTGTCACTTATTTTCTGGGTTGATCGGCGGCCATTTTGTGACATATGGTGCACCAGAAGAAGCTGCCACCAAGTCCATCAATCCATCAATACTAGTTTTTTTTGTTGCTATATCCTACATCAGGGGCTTGGCTGTGCTAATTGTCACCCCTAGAAACTCAGGACAGCAATTTCTATATTTTATTAAGGGGTTAAATACAATTGACCAAATACCAATCACCGAAATCTGGTGATCCAGCTTTGGTTAGACAAGAATAATACTGTCAGCTATCTGGCAAAGGATAGATTATTTTCTGGGGTGAAATTAACCTGCCAATATAGCAATACCCTGGATCTGGTGTCCCAGCAGTTGCAGGACCGATTTCATAGTGTCCGCTTACACATATATTTTGTTCTGGGGTTAAATTAACCTGCCAATATTGCAATACCATGGATCTGGTGTCCAAACAGTTTCAGGCCAGATTTCATAGTGTCCGCTTACACATATATTTTTTTCTGGGGTTAAATTAACCTGCCAATATAGCAATACCCTGGATCTGGTGTCCAAACAGTTTCAGGCCAGATTTCATAGTGTCTGCTTACACATATATTTTTTTCTGGGGTGAAATTAACCTGCCAATATAGCAATACCCTGGATCTGGTGTCCAAACAGTTTCAGGCCAGATTTCATAGTGTCCGCTTACACATATATTTTTTCTGGGGTGAAATTAACCTGCCAATATAGCAATACCCTGGATCTGGTGTCCAAACAGTTTCAGGCCAGATTTCATAGTGTCCGCTTACACATATATTTTGTTCTGGGGTTAAATTAACCTGCCAATATAGCAATACCCTGGATCTGGTGTCCAAACAGTTTCAGGCCAGATTTCATAGTGTCCGCTTACACATATATTTTTTTCTGGGGTGAAATTAACCTGCCAATAAAGCAATACCCTGGATCTGGTGTCCAAACAGTTTCAGGCCAGATTTCATAGTGTCCGCTTACACATATATTTTTTTCTGGGGTGAAATTAACCTGCCAATATAGCAATACACTGGATCTGGTGTCCCAGCAGTTGCAGGACCGATTTCATAGTGTCCGCTTACACATTTATTTTGATTCTGGGGTTAAATTAACTTGCCAATATAGCAATACCCTGGATCTGGTGTCCAAACAGTATCAGGCCAGATTTCATAGTGTCCGCTTACACATATATTTTGTTCTGGTGGTTAAATTAACCTGCCAATATAGCTATACCCTGGATCTGGTGTCCAAACAGTTTCAGGCCAGATTTCATAGTGTCCGCTTACACATATATTTTTTCTGGGGTGAAATTAACCTGCCAATATAGCAATACCCTGGATCTGGTGTCCTAGCAGTTGCAGGACCAGATTTCATAGTGTCCGCTTACACATATATTTTGTTCTGGGGTTAAATTAACCTGCCAATATAGCAATACCCTGGATCTGGTGTCCAAACAGTTTCAGGCCAGATTTCATAGTGTCCGCTTACACATATATTTTTTCTGGGGTGAAATTAACCTGCCAATATAGCAATACCCTGGATCTGGTGTCCAAACAGTTTCAGGCCAGATTTCATAGTGTCCGCTTACACATAAATTTTGTTCTGGGGTTAAATTAACCTGCCAATATAGCAATACCCTGGATCTGGTGTCCAAACAGTTTCAGGCCAGATTTCATAGTGTCCGCTTACACATATATTTTGTTCTTGGGTGAAATTAACCTGCCAATATAGCAATACCCTGGATCTGGTGTCCAAACAGTTTCAGGCCAGATTTCATAGTGTCCGCTTACACATATATTTTTTCTGGGGTGAAATTAACCTGCCAATATAGCAATACCCTGGATCTGGTGTCCAAACAGTTGCAGGCCAGATTTCATAGTGTCCGCTTACACATATATTTTTTTCTGGGGTGAAATTAACCTGCCAATATAGCAATACCCTGGATCTTGTGTCCAAACAGTTTCAGGTCAGATTTCATAGTGTCCGCTTACACATATATTTTTTTTCTGGGGTAAAATTAACCTGCCAATATAGCAATACCCTGGATCTGGTGTCCAAACAGTTTCAGGCCAGATTTCATAGTGTCCGCTTACACATATATTTTGTTCTTGGGTGAAATTAACCTGCCAATATAGCAATACCCTGGATCTGGTGTCCAAACAGTTTCAGGCCAGATTTCATAGTGTCCGCTTACACATATATTTTGTTCTGGGGTGAAATTACCTGCCAATATAGCAATACCCTGGATCTGGTGTCCAAACAGTTTCAGGCCAGATTTCATAGTGTCCGCTTACACATATATTTTTCTGGGGTGAAATTAACCTGCCAATATAGCAATACCCTGGATCTGGTGTCCAAACAGTTGCAGGCCAGATTTCATAGTGTCCGCTTACACATATATTTTTTCTGGGGTGAAATTAACCTGCCAATATAGCAATACCCTGGATCTGGTGTCCAAACAGTTTCAGGCCAGATTTCATAGTGTCCGCTTACACATATATTTTTTTCTGGGGTGAAATTAACCTGCCAATATAGCAATACCCTGGATCTGGTGTCCAAACAGTTTCAGGCCAGATTTCATAGTGTCCGCTTACACATATATTTTTTCTGGGGTGAAATTAACCTGCCAATATAGCAATACCCTGGATCTGGTGTCCAAGCAGTTGCAGGACCAGATTTCATAGTGTCCGCTTACACATATATTTTTTCTGGGGTGAAATTAACCTGCCAATATAGCAATACCCTGGATCTGGTGTCCAAACAGTTTCAGGCCAGATTTCATAGTGTCTGCTTACACATATATTTTTTTCTGGGGTGAAATTAACCTGCCAATATAGCAATACCCTGGATCTGGTGTCCAAACAGTTTCAGGCCAGATTTCATAGTGTCCGCTTACACATATATTTTGTTCTGGGGTGAAATTAACCTGCCAATATAGCAATACCCTGGATCTGGTGTCCAAACAGTTTCAGGCCAGATTTCATAGTGTCCGCTTACACATATATTTTTTCTGGGGTGAAATTAACCTGCCAATATAGCAATACCCTGGATCTGGTGTCCAAACAGTTTCAGGCCAGATTTCATAGTGTCTGCTTACACATATATTTTTTTCTGGGGTGAAATTAACCTGCCAATATAGCAATACCCTGGATCTGGTGTCCCAGCAGTTGCAGGACCGATTTCATAGTGTCCGCTTACACATATATTTTGTTCTGGGGTTAAATTAACCTGCCAATATAGCAATACCCTGGATCTGGTGTCCAAACAGTTTCAGGCCAGATTTCATAGTGTCCGCTTACACATATATTTTGTTCTGGGGTGAAATTAACCTGCCAATATAGCAATACCCTGGATCTGGTGTCCAAACAGTTTCAGGCCAGATTTCATAGTGTCCGCTTACACATATATTTTTTTCTGGGGTTAAATTAACCTGCCAATATAGCAATACCCTGGATCTGGTGTCCAAGCAGTTGCAGGACCAGATTTCATAGTGTCCGCTTACACATATATTTTGTTCTGGGGTTAAATTAACCTGCCAATATAGCAATACCCTGGATCTGGTGTCCAAACAGTTTCAGGCCAGATTTCATAGTGTCCGCTACACATATATTTTGTTCTGGGGTGAAATTAACCTGCCAATATAGCAATACCCTGGATCTGGTGTCCAAACAGTTTCAGGCCAGATTTCATAGTGTCCGCTTACACATATATTTTGTTCTGGGGTGAAATTAACCTGCCAATATAGCAATACCCTGGATCTGGTGTCCAAACAGTTTCAGGCCAGATTTCATAGTGTCCGCTTACACATATATTTTGTTCTGGGGTGAAATTAACCTGCCAATATAGCAATACCCTGGATCTGGTGTCCAAACAGTTTCAGGCCAGATTTCATAGTGTCCGCTTACACATATATTTTGTTCTGGGGTGAAATTAACCTGCCAATATAGCAATACCCTGGATCTGGTGTCCAAACAGTTTCAGGCCAGATTTCATAGTGTCCGCTTACACATATATTTTGTTCTGGGGTGAAATTAACCTGCCAATATAGCAATACCCTGGATCTGGTGTCCAAACAGTTTCAGGCCAGATTTCATAGTGTCCGCTTACACATATATTTTGTTCTGGGGTGAAATTAACCTGCCAATATAGCAATACCCTGGATCTGGTGTCCAAACAGTTTCAGGCCAGATTTCATAGTGTCCGCTTACACATATATTTTTTCTGGGGTGAAATTAACCTGCCAATATAGCAATACCCTGGATCTGGTGTCCAAACAGTTTCAGGCCAGATTTCATAGTGTCCGCTTACACATATATTTTGTTCTGGGGTGAAATTAACCTGCCAATATAGCAATACCCTGGATCTGGTGTCCAAACAGTTTCAGGCCAGATTTCATAGTGTCCGCTTACACATATATTTTGTTCTGGGGTGAAATTAACCTGCCAATATAGCAATACCCTGGATCTGGTGTCCAAACAGTTTCAGGCCAGATTTCATAGTGTCCGCTTACACATATATTTTGTTCTGGGGTTAAATTAACCTGCCAATATAGCAATACCCTGGATCTGGTGTCCAAACAGTTTCAGGCCAGATTTCATAGTGTCCGCTTACACATATATTTTTTCTGGGGTGAAATTAACCTGCCAATATAGCAATACCCTGGATCTGGTGTCCAAACAGTTGCAGGCCAGATTTCATAGTGTCCGCTTACACATATATTTTGTTCTGGGGTTAAATTAACCTGCCAATATAGCAATACCCTGGATCTGGTGTCCAAACAGTTTCAGGCCAGATTTCATAGTGTCCGCTTACACATATATTTTGTTCTGGGGTTAAATTAACCTGCCAATATAGCAATACCCTGGATCTGGTGTCCAAACAGTTTCAGGCCAGATTTCATAGTGTCCGCTTACACATATATTTTGTTCTGGGGTTAAATTAACCTGCCAATATAGCAATACCCTGGATCTGGTGTCCAAACAGTTTCAGGCCAGATTTCATAGTGTCCGCTTACACATATATTTTGTTCTGGGGTGAAATTAACCTGCCAATATAGCAATACCCTGGATCTGGTGTCCAAACAGTTTCAGGCCAGATTTCATAGTGTCCGCTTACACATATATTTTGTTCTGGGGTGAAATTAACCTGCCAATATAGCAATACCCTGGATCTGGTGTCCAAACAGTTTCAGGCCAGATTTCATAGTGTCCGCTTACACATATATTTTTTTCTGGGGTGAAATTAACCTGCCAATATAGCAATACCCTGGATCTGGTGTCCAAACAGTTTCAGGCCAGATTTCATAGTGTCCGCTTACACATATATTTTGTTCTGGGGTTAAATTAACCTGCCAATATAGCAATACCCTGGATCTGGTGTCCAAACAGTTTCAGGCCAGATTTCATAGTGTCCGCTTACACATATATTTTGTTCTTGGGTGAAATTAACCTGCCAATATAGCAATACCCTGGATCTGGTGTCCAAACAGTTTCAGGCCAGATTTCATAGTGTCCGCTTACACATATATTTTGTTCTGGGGTGAAATTAACCTGCCAATATAGCAATACCCTGGATCTGGTGTCCAAACAGTTTCAGGCCAGATTTCATAGTGTCCGCTTACACATATATTTTTTCTGGGGTGAAATTAACCTGCCAATATAGCAATACCCTGGATCTGGTGTCCAAACAGTTTCAGGCCAGATTTCATAGTGTCCGCTTACACATATATTTTGTTCTGGGGTGAAATTAACCTGCCAATATAGCAATACCCTGGATCTGGTGTCCAAACAGTTTCAGGCCAGATTTCATAGTGTCCGCTTACACATATATTTTGTTCTGGGGTGAAATTAACCTGCCAATATAGCAATACCCTGGATCTGGTGTCCAAACAGTTTCAGGCCAGATTTCATAGTGTCCGCTTACACATATATTTTGTTCTGGGGTGAAATTAACCTGCCAATATAGCAATACCCTGGATCTGGTGTCCAAACAGTTTCAGGCCAGATTTCATAGTGTCCGCTTACACATATATTTTGTTCTGGGGTGAAATTAACCTGCCAATATAGCAATACCCTGGATCTGGTGTCCAAACAGTTTCAGGCCAGATTTCATAGTGTCCGCTTACACATATATTTTGTTCTGGGGTGAAATTAACCTGCCAATATAGCAATACCCTGGATCTGGTGTCCAAACAGTTTCAGGCCAGATTTCATAGTGTCCGCTTACACATATATTTTGTTCTGGGGTGAAATTAACCTGCCAATATAGCAATACCCTGGATCTGGTGTCCAAACAGTTTCAGGCCAGATTTCATAGTGTCCGCTTACACATATATTTTTTCTGGGGTGAAATTAACCTGCCAATATAGCAATACCCTGGATCTGGTGTCCAAGCAGTTGCAGGACCAGATTTCATAGTGTCCGCTTACACATATATTTTGTTCTGGGGTGAAATTAACCTGCCAATATAGCAATACCCTGGATCTGGTGTCCAAACAGTTTCAGGCCAGATTTCATAGTGTCCGCTTACACATATATTTTGTTCTGGGGTTAAATTAACCTGCCAATATAGCAATACCCTGGATCTGGTGTCCAAACAGTTTCAGGCCAGATTTCATAGTGTCCGCTTACACATATATTTTTTTCTGGGGTGAAATTAACCTGCCAATATAGCAATACCCTGGATCTGGTGTCCAAACAGTTTCAGGCCAGATTTCATAGTGTCCGCTTACACATATATTTTTTTCTGGGGTGAAATTAACCTGCCAATATAGCAATACCCTGGATCTGGTGTCCAAGCAGTTTCAGGCCAGATTTCATAGTGTCCGCTTACACATATATTTTGTTCTGGGGTTAAATTAACCTGCCAATATAGCAATACCCTGGATCTGGTGTCCAAACAGTTTCAGGCCAGATTTCATAGTGTCCGCTTACACATATATTTTTTTCTGGGGTGAAATTAACCTGCCAATATAGCAATACCCTGGATCTGGTGTCCAAACAGTTTCAGGCCAGATTTCATAGTGTCCGCTTACACATATATTTTGTTCTGGGGTGAAATTAACCTGCCAATATAGCAATACCCTGGATCTGGTGTCCAAACAGTTTCAGGCCAGATTTCATAGTGTCCGCTTACACATATATTTTGTTCTGGGGTGAAATTAACCTGCCAATATAGCAATACCCTGGATCTGGTGTCCAAACAGTTTCAGGCCAGATTTCATAGTGTCCGCTTACACATATATTTTGTTCTGGGGTGAAATTAACCTGCCAATATAGCAATACCCTGGATCTGGTGTCCAAACAGTTTCAGGCCAGATTTCATAGTGTCCGCTTACACATATATTTTGTTCTGGGGTGAAATTAACCTGCCAATATAGCAATACCCTGGATCTGGTGTCCAAACAGTTTCAGGCCAGATTTCATAGTGTCCGCTTACACATATATTTTGTTCTGGGGTGAAATTAACCTGCCAATATAGCAATACCCTGGATCTGGTGTCCAAACAGTTTCAGGCCAGATTTCATAGTGTCCGCTTACACATATATTTTGTTCTGGGGTGAAATTAACCTGCCAATATAGCAATACCCTGGATCTGGTGTCCAAACAGTTTCAGGCCAGATTTCATAGTGTCCGCTTACACATATATTTTGTTCTGGGGTGAAATTAACCTGCCAATATAGCAATACCCTGGATCTGGTGTCCAAACAGTTTCAGGCCAGATTTCATAGTGTCCGCTTACACATATATTTTGTTCTGGGGTGAAATTAACCTGCCAATATAGCAATACCCTGGATCTGGTGTCCAAACAGTTTCAGGCCAGATTTCATAGTGTCCGCTTACACATATATTTTTTTCTGGGGTGAAATTAACCTGCCAATATAGCAATACCCTGGATCTGGTGTCCAAACAGTTTCAGGCCAGATTTCATAGTGTCCGCTTACACATATATTTTGTTCTGGGGTGAAATTAACCTGCCAATATAGCAATACCCTGGATCTGGTGTCCAAACAGTTTCAGGCCAGATTTCATAGTGTCCGCTTACATATATTTTGTTCTGGGGTGAAATTAACCTGCCAATATAGCAATACCCTGGATCTGGTGTCCAAACAGTTTCAGGCCAGATTTCATAGTGTCCGCTTACACATATATTTTGTTCTGGGGTGAAATTAACCTGCCAATATAGCAATACCCTGGATCTGGTGTCCAAACAGTTTCAGGCCAGATTTCATAGTGTCCGCTTACACATATATTTTTTCTGGGGTGAAATTAACCTGCCAATATAGCAATACCCTGGATCTGGTGTCCAAACAGTTGCAGGCCAGATTTCATAGTGTCCGCTTACACATATATTTTGTTCTGGGGTTAAATTAACCTGCCAATATAGCAATACCCTGGATCTGGTGTCCCAGCAGTTGCAGGACCGATTTCATAGTGTCCGCTTACACATATATTTATTTCTGGGGTGAAATTAACCTGCCAATAAAGCAATACCCTGGATCTGGTGTCCAAACAGTTTCAGGCCAGATTTCATAGTGTCCGCTTACACATATATTTTTTTTCTGGGGTGAAATTAACCTGCCAATATAGCAATACACTGGATCTGGTGTCCCAGCAGTTGCAGGACCGATTTCATAGTGTCCGCTTACACATTTATTTTGATTTGGGGTTAAATTAACTTGCCAATATAGCAATACCCTGGATCTGGTGTCCAAACAGTATCAGGCCAGATTTCATAGTGTCCGCTTACACATATATTTTGTTCTGTGGTTAAATTAACCTGCCAATATAGCTATACCCTGGATCTGGTGTCCAAACTGTTTCAGGCCAGATTTCATAGTGTCCGCTTACACATATATTTTTTTCTGGGGTGAAATTAACCTGCCAATATAGCAATACACTGGATCTGGTGTCCTAGCAGTTGCAGGACCGATTTTATAGTGTCCGATTACACATATGTTTTGTTCTGGGGTTAAATTAACCTGCCAATATAGCAATACCCTGGATCTGGTGTCCAAACAGTTTCAGGCCAGATTTCATAGTGTCCGCTTACACATATATTTTTTTCTGGGGTGAAATTAACCTGCCAATATAGCAATACCCTGGATCTGGTGTCCAAACAGTTTCAGGCCAGATTTCATAGTGTCCGCTTACACATATATTTTGTTCTGGGGTTAAATTAACCTGCCAATATAGCAATACCCTGGATCTGGTGTCCAAACAGTTTCAGGCCAGATTTCATAGTGTCCGCTTACACATATATTTTTTTCTGGGGTGAAATTAAACTGCCAATATAGCAATACCCTGGATCTGGTGTCCAAACAGTTTCAGGCCAGATTTCATAGTGTCCGCTTACACATATATTTTGTTCTGGGGTTAAATTAACCTGCCAATATAGCTATACCCTGGATCTGGTGTCCAAAAAGTTTCAGGCCAGATTTCATAGTGTCCGCTTACACATATATTTTGTTCTTGGGTGAAATTAACCTGCCAATATAGCAATACCCTGGATCTGGTGTCCAAACAGTTTCAGGCCAGATTTCATAGTGTCCGTTAAACACATATATTTTTTCTGGGGTGAAATTAACCTGCCAATATAGCAATACCCTGGATCTGGTGTCCAAACAGTTTCAGGCCACATTTCATAGTGTCCGCTTACACATATATTTTTTTCTGGGGTGAAATTAACCTGCCAATATAGCAATACCCTGGATCTTGTGTCCAAACAGTTTCAGGCCAGATTTCATAGTGTCCGCTTACACATATATTTTTTTCTGAGGTAAAATTAACCTGCCAATATAGCAATACCCTGGATCTGGTGTCCAAACAGTTTCAGGCCAGATTTCATAGTGTCCGCTTACACATATATTTTGTTCTTGTGTGAAATTAACCTGCCAATATAGCAATACCCTGGATCTGGTGTCCAAACAGTTTCAGGCCAGATTTCATAGTGTCCGCTTACACATATATTTTGTTCTGGGGTGAAATTACCTGCCAATATAGCAATACCCTGGATCTGGTGTCCAAACAGTTTCAGGCCAGATTTCATAGTGTCCGCTTACACATATATTTTTTCTGGGGTGAAATTAACCTGCCAATATAGCAATACCCTGGATCTGGTGTCCAAACAGTTGCAGGCCAGATTTCATAGTGTCCGCTTACACATATATTTTTTTCTGGGGTGAAATTAACCTGCCAATATAGCAATACCCTGTATCTGGTGTCCAAACAGTTTCAGGCCAGATTTCATAGTGTTTGCTTACACATATATTTTTTTCTGGGGTGAAATTAACCTGCCAATATAGCAATACCCTGGATCTGGTGTCCAAACAGTTTCAGGCCAGATTTCAGAGTGTCTGCTTACACATATATTTTTTCTGGGGTGAAATTAACCTGCCAATATAGCAATACCCTGGATCTGGTGTCCCAGCAGTTGCAGGACCGATTTCATAGTGTCCGCTTACACATATATTTTGTTCTGGGGTTAAATTAACCTGCCAATATAGCAATACCCTGGATCTGGTGTCCAAACAGTTTCAGGCCAGATTTCATAGTGTCTGCTTACACATATATTTTTTCTGGGGTGAAATTAACCTGCCAATATAGCAATACCCTGGATCTGGTGTCCCAGCAGTT